>CM075289.1:14793572-14809647 GCA_037672795.1 Lagerstroemia speciosa | reverse complement strand
GTTAGTTCCCAAAAGGAGAAGGTTAATTAGATTTCATAAATTTAATAAAAGTGATAGAACAAGCGTTTATAATTTTTTTTAAAGAAATAATCGTTCAATCAGTTTTGCCATAAAAATTTCGTTCAAATAAAATATATAAAATATAAGGGAAAAATACACATTTTTTTAATCCATCAATATAACATTAACGTCTGGACGGACAGAGTGAAGGGAAAATAGGGTTTGGAACTGCAAGATCAAGGGAAAACACATTTTCTTCTGGTCAAAAATGGTTGCAGCCAGTGATGTCTTGTGAAGTCAAAAGAAGACTGACAGATTTTTCTTAACTTTGTGGTAGATCATGACCACACGTGTCTCCAAAGTATGGTTTTCATTTTCTTTTTCCATCTTTAGACATCCACCATGTGAATATCGAAAATTTATGAATTTTGATTAACTTAAAGTTAATTCTAGAACGGTAAATTGAGGAATTGAATTCTGTTAATTGTAAATTTTCTTTGTTACAAGACTTTAATACTACTGAATATTGAATCCCACTTCTAATTGGTAATGAAAAATTTTAGAATATAAAAAGAATTTAGTACTGCTACTTGTATACTTAGGTTTTTAAGTGGATAAGTGCCAAATCCTTTGTGGGACCCATGGAAATTTTTTACACGATATCAAAGTAGGACATTTTATGGGCTCACATCTTATTTGGGCTAAGTATGGAGTTCGTAATCAGTAAGCCTGACACCGAAATAAAATGTTCGGCTTAAGATTAGTTGTCGAACCTGAGTGTGTAAGTTGAGACCAAAAGAAAATGTTTCGCTCATGGTCAATTTATCTAATGTGGAAAGAAAGTTTTTGGCTCAAGGACAGAATAAAACGTCTATCTTATGGTCAACTGCACTCCTCACTTGCGTACAAAAGAAAAATTCTCTGCTCAAGTTAAGTTGGTCGAGAGCAGATAGTTAAGGATAAAGTATAGATTACATTGTCACATGAATATAGTTATTAAAGAAGATTAAATCGTATATATGATAAGAAATGAATAGAATCTTGTATTATAAAAAGAATTTGATGTTGTCATCTATAAGTTTAGATTTTCACGCTAATATAATTCTATTGAACTTTCATAATTAATGTTAGATTTCAAACACATACATATATCACATAGAAGAAATTCATATTCTCACATATCAAAATACTGAAATAGGTTATCAGCATTCAAGATTGTTGCGTACGATCGCATCATGTACCGAGCACCAGCGATAGATCTTCACTACGTTGTCGAGTGAGAACTAAATACAATTCACAACATAAGAACCCTCTAACTCAATTTCTAATAAGAGTAACCTGTGACCTGAACTCACTCACTTTTTATCTCTTAAAATATGTTCCTCTCAGGCCAAAATGAAACATTAGTGTCTACTAATTTTTTTTATTTATTGTAGTTGAAGAGGAGTAGGAACCTTGGCCTTTTACAACGAACATGACCACTTGGAGAAGTAATGCAACCTTTTGAATTTAGAGAGAGCACTTTTTGATTGAGTTGGTGTTCAGGTTAAGTTGATTGTGCCCCATGGGCGGACCGTATTTTCTTACATCTTTCACTTGCACTCGAGGAACTGTTTCAATATTGTATTGCTCATAATCATTAGAGAACGATTTATACAAGTAAGTATGTCATGTGATCACCGTGCACACAAAAAAGCGAGGAGCTGCACACTAGAACTCGTTAAAGCCAGCGTAGAGGTGTCGACCCGACAAAAATAAATGGCTCGAGTGCCCCATACAAATTTTGTATTACATCAAGCAATGTATCTCTAACGCCTTGAAAAAAGGACACTTAACTACTTATTTCTGTATTCAAAATTATGTGTAAACTACTCAATTAGTGACATAATAAGAATGTCCTTGAACACAAAAACAGATGAGATTGAAATAGTCTATGCTTCGCTCTCACATTAATCCATTTAGAATTGATTGTTTTCTCAGCAGCGTCTCAGCCAACAGAACCAATCATGACCATGGTAACACACCTATAGTAAAAAGGGACTAAGGGCAATATAGAATTATTTAGGACTCATAAAATAATGAAGAAGGGATTCATTCATCCATTTGCTAAATTGGCCGCTCTAACGCTTGTAGTATTAAATACATGCTATGGTAGAGAGCTACTCTTTCTTAAAGTGTATGCTAAATTTTTTATAAACACCATACAGTTCTTAGTGCAATCGATTCTTATGTGCCTAACTTGAGCCCTCTAATAGCTCGCCTCTCAAGGCGCCATAACTAATGTTTCACATCTGGCTATCAATATCAAGCAAAATGAATAGAGCGGGAATATTCATTTTGGCCAAGAATTTAAGACCTCATCTCAACTCCACCCGAGGTGACATAATGGTACCTCAAACTTTTTCCTCTCACATCGCCATAAGTATCAAGGCTGTACTGTATTCGACTCATCCTTGCTCACTACAACAAGTAAGGGCGATTGCTCATGTGAGAGAGCCAATCTTAGCCTATTAGCATATCGTATTTGTTTCATGCTAATTATCTCACAGAATGCATAATTAAATTCTAAATAAATCATGCATTAATTGAAAATATCTAATAACAACAAATTCATCTCGAAATGAAATGATCTATCTCTAAAATGAAATACAATCACCAACTATAAAGTCCTATTCCCTTACATGAGCCCTAGAACTCTCTATAGTTATAAGCTTAGTTAGGGGATTCTCAATTATTTGATCGTAGGAATGTGTTTCAGAACCACTTCCTTTTGCACAATCATATCTCTGATGAAGTTATATTTGACGTCTATGTGCTTTTTCTTGCTTTGATATTTCGGATTCTTAGCATAGAATAATGTAGTCATGCTATTACAATGTATTGTCACTGGATCTGAATCATCATACTCTACATTGAGGACATGTAGGAAGCATCTCAACCATATAGCTTCTTGCAATACAACAGAACACACAACAAACTCTTCTTCCATTAAGGACAATACAGATCTATATTTTGTTGGCCAGGTCACAGCACCTTCATGGTCTTAGGGGACACGTTAAGACTCAAGCTTTCACCCTTAGCTACAGGAGTGTCACATAGCTTATAATTGTGCACCTAGAATCATTCAAGAATTTTTTGAATGTAATTCTCTTGGGACAATTCCAAAAATTTCTTTGAACGATCACATAGGATATCAATTATGAGCACATAATTTGCCTCACCCATATCTTTTATCTCAAAATTGGTAGATAACCACTCCTTAACTTTGACAAGCATTTGCATGCTGCTTGTAGCCATTAGAATGTCATCAACATAGAATGACCGGATCAAGAAACTTCGCTTGGAGCGTTTCAATACATAAAGTAATCCGTCTTATTCAATGTAAACATGTTAAGTATAATGGCTCCATGAAATCGAATATACCATTGTCTGAATGATTGTTTTAGGCCATACAAGTATATTTAGAGCTTGTAGACTTTGCACTCATGACCTTGTGCCATAAAATCTTCAGGTTGATCCATATAGATCCCCTCATCTAGTTTTCCATTGAGAAATACAGTTTCAATATCCATTTTGTGTAGTTCAAGATCCAAATGTGCGACAATGGCTAGAATGATGCGGATCGAAGCAAACCTAACCATTGGAGAAAATGTTTCTTCGTAATCCACATTTTCTTTTTTGTTATAGCCCTGTTTATAGGACCATCCGCTTTCTATTTGACTTTTAGAATAAACTTGTTCCCAATTCTCTTACATCTAAGTAGAAGGTCAACCAAGTTCTAGATATGGTTGGTCCTCATGGATTCCATCTCCTCATTCATTGCATTCATCCACTCTTTACTTACAGGTGATGAGAGTGCCTCTTGCATAAATTTGGGCACTACATCATCCTGTATAAAAATCATGAAAGCATTTCCTTTAACCTCGGATTGGTGATGAGGAATGTTTTCATGTTTACTTCTTTGCAATTGAGGCTCAGGAGTAACTCCCTCCAATGAACTAGGTTCACTAATTGTTAAGTCACTTCCACTATTTCCTACAGGTGCAGGAACTGGTTCCTCATCCTCTACAGGCTTATTTGGAGAACCTCGTTTAGAGTCCTCCTATTTATATAACTTGATATCTTTTAATGCCTCACCCCTGCTAGCGAATTCTTCCTTCATGAAATCCACATCACTTGACTCAGAGACAGATCCATCAGCATTCTCACCAATGAACACCTATCCCTTAGCATGCTTGGAGTATCTAATGAAGATGGATTTCCAACCTCTAAGGCCTAACTTCCCATGCTTATGAAAAAAGTTGTGCATATATGCTGTTGAAACCAATAGCCACAAATGTCCTAAAGTAGTTTTTTGTCAGTCCATAACTCATACGTGGTTTTAGAAACTAATTTGGAGGGCACACAATTAAGTACGTGGGTAGCAGTTAATAGCACATCTCCTCAATAGGAGACGAGCAAGTTAACTTGTACCATCATAGACCTAACCATATCAAGAGGGTTCTATTCCTCCTTTCTACCACTCTATTTTGTTGTGAAGTCCCGAGTATAGTTAATTACTTATCAATTTCCATTTCATCACAGAACCTTTTAAATTGCTTCGATAGATACTCGCGTCCTTTGTTAGTTCTGAAAGCTTCAATTGTCTTATCTAATTGATTCTCAACCATATTCATATATTTTTCAAAGCAAGTCAATACTTCTGATTTGTGGGAGATCAAATAGATATGACCAAAATGCATTTAATCATCTATAAATGTAATGTGATTATATGCACCAGAACATGCTCTTATATTCATTGGTTCACATGTATTTGAGTGAACTAATTGCACTTGATCATATTTTAACTTTACCAAATGGTTTTCTAGTTGCCTTTTCTTCAAGACAATGTTCACAAGTTCGCATGCTAACCTTTGCGAGAAGGCCTAAAAGACCTTCTCTAGTAAGTCCATTCATTCAATCTAAGCCCACATGAACTAGTCTAGTGTGCCATTTAATTGTATTAGTGCAAACATCATCATTACTTGAAGCAATTAGGGAAAAGGAATCGACATTTTTATTCTCATAATATTCGATGTCTAACACCATTAAACCATATGAAATAAAGCCACTACCATAGAAATCATTGCTAAGAAAAATGCTCACAGACGAGTTCTCAAACACAAATTTAAAACTATAACTGAATAAGACCATAGGTAACAACATGTTTTGGGATCTCAGGAGTGTGAAGTACATCATGGAGATACAATGTGCGACCATCTCGCAGATTGAGCTTGCAAGTGTCAATTCCTAGCACTTGCACACTCAAACTATTTCTCATATGCACCCTTCTTCTGACTGGAACTTGGCAATACTCCATGAACCCATCTAGACTCCTTGCTAGGTAGTCCGTTGCACCTAAATCCACAATCTAAAAAGGAATAACATTAGTAGCTATACCATCAATGACTATAAAACATTGAGGGTGACAATAAAGGACTATAAGTGCTTTCTTTACTTCAACACAATCATGAGCAAAGTGTCCTATTTTCTAACAATTATGATACTTTATTTTGCTCAGGTCTTTCTTTCCACTACACTTTCCTCTCTAGCGCTTGATGGACCTAGATCTCTTGGGTGCACATTTGCCCTAGTCATTAGGAGCACCTCCAACTTGCCTGTGTTTTGGCCTAGAAGCTTTACGCGAACTAGAGGCCACAACTTTCGCATCAAAATTGGGTTTGGTTGGGTTTGTGCACTCATCCTTAAGCTCTAAATGGTGATGAATATCGTTAAATATTTTGATGCTCTCGTTGTGGGTCATATTTAATTCCATATGCTTCCAAGAAGTAGGTATTGATTTAATCATTGCCTGGACCTCTTGCTCATCAAACCCCACCAAATTTAAGACCTTGAATCATAGTAGCCATGCATCAGAAATGCTATTTCATGGTCTGATTCGGTCTCTTGACACAATAATCCAAGAATCCAACCTCATGTTCAATTCCTTGAGTTTGGTGATGGACGTCGCATTCAACTTAGCTTTGAGAGCCTCGCACATCTTGTGAGCAGTTGGACACATCTCAAACTCACCAATTAGATTGTTGTGCATGCCGCTTAATATGGTAAAACCCGCACAATGTTCCTTCTTGAGCCAATTCTAGTGGGCTTCAAGGTCTCATTGGTATTGAGGTGCATCAACTTTTTCAGGCATTTCCATGGCCTGGTCTAAAGTCTCTAAAACTTCTTACTCATCCAAGAGATACTAAGTCTTCAGGTGCCAAATGTCATAATTGTCACCATCTGGTTTCTCACCCTTCATCAAATTAGTGATTATAGATTTCGATGTCGTTGCTAAATCTATTTTACAAGCACATAGTTATTTTCAGAATTAGCACAAACAATCACACAATTTATGAAGCAATAACCTAAACAACCAATAGAAATAATCAAAGGTAAGAGATCGAATATAAATTTATTTTGGAGCGAAATTAATTCACCCAACAAAATATCCCACTAAATATAATATGCAACAACTCATTAAATGCACATTATATTCATTCCAATTTATTCTAGATTTTTCATAATACTGTAGTATTTTTTTTAATCAATCAAGTAACTATATGCGATTAAAATCAATAAAAATATTAAACACAGAGGAAAAAAATTAAAATTACTCTCAAATATTTTTGAGATATTATTAATGATCAGGAAAATTTTCATAATTTTTTAGTTTGCTTTGATATTTTCCCTGATTAATTAAGCAACTGCAAGTGATTAACTATATGGAAAAATATCAAACTTAGTTATAAAATTCTAAAATCACTTTATAATGTTTCTGTCTCTATACAGATCTCCAAGGAAAAAGTTTCATAATATTTCAAATTATAAGAAATTTATTCTGAATTTATTAGTGGAATTCAGTTATTAAATTATAATAATTGTTATCTTCATAAAAAAATTCTAAAAAATTTCCATTATGCTCCTATTATGTACTAGAATCTAAAGAAAAATTTTCATCTCAGAAAATTGTCACATATTTCAGATATTGAGCTAGATATTTAGAACTCGGTAATTGGGCATCGAAGCAATTCGTATGGGCCACAAATGTGCCAATGTGCACACAAAGCTACAAGTACAGATCTTTTTTTTTTTTATGTCTACTCTCCATAGCCAAAGTGTGGGGTCCACGCGCCGATGGCTTCCACTCCCAGTCAATGAATGGAGTCCGTTGCAAATTTCGGTTTCTTAATTGGATCTTGGGGTGACTAACACTCACCCTCCCAAGGGTGGCTGAAATTCTACATGTACTCTTGCTATTTTGATTAATATCCAGAAAAACTTTTACATTCCAAAACTTTAAATGATCATAACTTTGTCATCCAACATCAAAATGTGTTATATAATATATCATTGAAATCATCTTGAAACGAGAAATCTAATGATATAAAAATTAAGAAAAAAAAATTGACATCAATTCAGGAACATCAACTATGGAATCTTCATGCACATTAACTTACTATTAGAAAATATGATCTGCCCATGGGAACCTAATCGACTTATCCCAAACCCGACTAAATCAAAAAGTGCTCTCTCTAAATTCAAAAGATTGTGTTGCTTCTATGAGGGATTATGTTTATTGTGAAATACCATGGCTCCTCCTCCTCTTCAACTACTAATAAATAAAAGGGCAAATAACCTAATTGTGCTTGTACTTTGACCAAACTTCCACTTTTAGCACGAACTTTTTCGCTTGACCTAGGAAGGCATGAACATTAAAATGTTTGTCTCGTTTAGCAAGCCGTCCATTTTTTCGTCAAAACTAACGGCCCTATCCTACGTGGCACGTTAACAGCGAATGATGTGGCAAAGATGGTTGATGTGGCAATGCCACGTCAAATACATTTAAGAATATGTCGAGTTTACCCATTAATACTCTTCATTAATTTAAATGCATCTTAATTACTCGATTTAGTCGATTTTAAATTTTAAAATTTATTAATTAATAGGAGAATATGTTTGAAGTAGGTACTCAAAACCTGTGATATAATGCAGGCTCTGGAAGGCTGCAGAGATGTTTAGAAGAAGAAGAAGAAGATAAAATTATAAAATTATCCTAGATAATTTTAAACTAATGAACAATATTTAAGGGTAAATTCACTATTTTCTGATGTGACATGGCTACATCAACCGTCGTTTATCACGTCAGTGTAATTAACGTGTCATGTAGGATAGTTGATGGAAAAATAGACGGCGTGCTAAACGGGACAAATATTTTAAAGTTTGTGCCTTCCTAGGTCACGCTAAAATGTTCGTGCTGAAAGTGAGAATTCGATTAAAGTACAAGCACAATTTGGTTATTAGCCCTAAATAAATTGGTAGACATGAATGAAATTTCAGGTGTGAAAGAAATAATTTTTTGAGAGAATACTCCCATTAGAGATCAAGTTAGAGGGTTCCTGTCTGGTAAATCATGTTTGGTTCTGACTTGATTATGTAGCAAGGATCCACCACTGGTGTATTCATGTTTGTGAAGGTGCTCGGTATATGATTCAATCTTGCACAACGATGTTGAATAATTAAAGATATGTTGACAAGCAATCTCGATATTTTGATGTGTGAATATGGATTTCTTCTACGTGATATATGTCTGTGTTTGAAATCCAACATTAATTATAAAAATCCAATAAATTATAATCTCTTTTAAATTCTCTGTGAGAATTTTTATAAATACAAATTCTCGAAGAGGAGAAAAAACAATGAACCTTACAAGCTAGTCCGCGTTCATATTACTATGGTTGGATTCAATTTTCAAACACAACAAGGAATTAATGTATGAGGACTTTGTCCCGTGTCCATTCACATCCCTAACAGCTCATTTTGCAATTTTTCATTTGTTTCTCATAAATGTAGAATATTCTTTGAATCGGTCACCCACTTACCATGCCTCTTTTCTTCGTGAGGTACATCAATTCTTTCCCTGGCCTCTCCTTTTCCTTTCATCCCTTTTCCTATATATTGGTATGTGCAATGCACCATCTATATAATTTTAATAAAACCGATTGAAAATACAAACTCCTAAATTTAAGAGTTTTACTACAATTAATTCCCTGAATAAGTTGATTTATTTATATTTATAAATTTTATTATTATAAAAGAGAATCATAATAAATAAAATTGGATACTTAAGTTAAGTGCTTACATTTTTTTGATAAGGAGTTAATAATGTATTAGAAAAAGGATGGTTACAAAAGGACAATAGTCCATTCTACATCTCAGTCTTCCTTAGCAGAATGAAGGAGGGTAGGTTTGAGATGGTGATTGGGCCAATGTGGTTATGTGCACTTGCCCATCTAGCCACATTGTGGGCAAGGAAGTTTGAGTGCCTATCAATGTATTTTACAAACCATAACTCAAAAAATGACAAAATGCTTAATAGTTGGTCATATCTCTCTGTTGTGCGGGGTGCTTGATCAAAGGATTTCGATTGGACGGCTTCTACCAAGGCCTTGGCGTCACTCTGGAGGTGTATGGGCGAAGTTCAGTTCCTTGGCGAGCTCCGCTGCCTTGAATAGAGCCTCCAATTCGCCGCGTGCTGGTGCAGATGGGGCAGACAGGTATGACCATGCCACTAATAGTGAGCCGAAGGGGTTGGTGCAAACAATGCCTAACCAGGTTCCATTTGATCGGACCGCCATATCGGTGCTGAAGAGAACTCGCTCTAAGCAACTTGAGGAGATTGCTGGCTGTATCGCATGTTCCAACTTGTGTGTCCATGCTGCCTCATATTGTTCCAGTCTTCTGTTGATCTCTACCACAGCGAAGGTTGGATCTAGGAGGTGTTGCTGGAGTTTGTTGGTGTTCCTCGTTGTCCAGATGTAGTCCATTGCAATGGTGGCCTGCAAAAGAAAAGAGTGTTGAATTTCATGTGGCAATTGGAGACTTTTATCGATGGCTAAGATCATGTTAACCTAATTGCTAATGTTTATCTGAGATAAGGAAGCCAGATTAATGGGCCATTTCAGCTTGGACCATACAATAACAGTAAAGGGGCACTGCAAAAAAAGATGATCCACTGTTTCTAATTCTCGAAAACACAGATGGCAAGAGGTAGAGTTCACCTGGAATCTTTGTGCTAAGGTGGATGCTGTTGGGAGCACATTCCATAATACCTTCCATAGGAGTAGCTTGTGACACTCATGAATCTTAGCTCGCCAAAGCACCTTCCAGTCGCTGAAAATATTGTTTTGAGGAGTTCCTCGACGTTGCCGAACAAACATATAAGCTGATCTAGTGGATATCTGTCCATTGCTTGATGGGAGCCACTGAAGACTATCCTCTCTCCTCGAATTAGGACTAACAGGTGATATGATAGCCTCCACAGTGGTGGGTGGGAAAAGCTCATTTAGAAGATGAGTGTTCCAGGATGAATCGGTATTTAACAAATGGCTTACCTTGCTAATTTGCAAGTGTTCCTGTACGGTAAGGTCTCCAAGAGCTCCAGGTAGGTGTCTGGGGGAATGAGGCACCCAAGGGTCGGTCTAGATATTGATCCTCTGTCCGTTACCTACCTTGAAGGAGATACCTTCCCAGAGAGAGTCCCGTACCCTGCACAAACCTTGCTAGAAAAAGGAGCTTTTTGGTCTTAAGGTATGTGAGAAGAGGGATTGATGCCTGAGGTAGCAACTTCTCAACATCAGGTGGTGGGGTTTCAAGCTTTCATCAGCTAGTTCCCATACCTGTTTGGAGAGGAGAGCTATGTTGTGGTCTTGCATTTTCCGAAATCCCATCCCTCCCAGTGACTTGGGGAGGCACATTGAGGCCCAGGATTTAAGATGCAGTGTCTTTTGGCCTGAACTCGAAGTACCCCACCAGAAGTCTGAAAAAAGAGAATCCAATTTGCTAGAGATGGATTTGGGAAGGAGAAAGGTTGTCATGGAGTAGGAAGGAATGGAGGCAGCCACACTACCGATTAAGGTACCGCGACAGCCTAAGAGAGGGTTTTGGACTTCCAAGAGGAGAGTTTGGCATTAATTTTGTCAAGTAGTGGAGCAAAGGATTTTGTTCTTACTCTCTGTATGTGCAATGGAAGGCCAAGGCATTTTGAGTTCCTGACTCCTTTTTTGAGGTTCATCAAATTGCAGAAGTGGTTCCTTAGTTGGTTCGGTGTGTTCCTACTGAAGAACATGGAAGACTTCAGTGTGTTAACTGATTGCCTAGACCAACTAAGGTACTCCTCAACTACTCGAGATAGTTCTAAAAGGTGCTAATCTGTGACTTTTGGAGAAGAGTAAGAGGTCGTCTGCAAATAGGAGGTGCGTGAAAGTCGGACCTCCTCTCGAGATTTGGATGCCCTGGAGTTTGTTCTGTGATTCTGCAGCTAATAGGGAACTTGATAAGGCTTCAACTGTCAAGAGGAAAAGGAAGGGGGGAAGGGGTTCCCCTTGCCTCAATCCTCTTGTGGGCTTAAAGAAGCCCGAGGGGCTCCCATTGAGGAGCAAAGAGTAAGAAACCGTGGATATACATTGTTGGATCCAATGTACCCACCGGTCGGCAAAACCTAGGGCTCTCATTATTCCAGTCAGAAAAGACAATTCCACCTTGTCAAAGGCTTTTTCCATGTCAATTTTGATTGCTGTGTAGTGATGTCTCACTCTATAATTGTCCAGAAAATGCATGATTTCATGAGCTATAATTGAGTTATCTTGTATACCTCTTCCAGAAGTGAATGCAGATTGGAAAGGGGAGATGATCTGTGGCAACAGCAGCTTAAGCCTATTTACCAATATTTTGGAAATAATTTTATAAAACACATTGCATAGGCTGATGGGACGGAAGTTATGAATATTCGCCTCATTGTTTCCTTTAGAGATCAGAGCAATGAAAGAGTGGTTGAGTTCTTTGAGAAGGAAGTTACCTCGAAGAAGCTTTGCACTGCCTTGGTGATATCCACTCCAATGAGAATCCAGTATTTCTGGTAGAACAAGTCGGGGAAGGCCATTGGGTCCTGGTGTTTTTAGTGGACTCAATGAAAACACGGCTTATTGCATCTCCAGGCTATCTGGGATGGAACAAAGTAGAGAGTTGTCCTCTGGGGTGAGGATTGGGGGGAAAAGGGTGGCTAGGCTTGGTGGTGGAGTGGGGTTGGAGGTGGTGTAGACTGATTGGAAGTGGTCCAAGAAGGTAGCTTTGATTCTCTTGGGATCAGTGGTCCAGGACTGGGTGGGACTTTTCAACAGGTCAATGGATTTCTGCCTGCGATGAATGGTGGCTGAGAGGTGGAAATATCTGGTATTAAGGTCTATGCTAGTCAACCAAGTTTGCCGTGACCTTTGACGCCACAAAAGTTCTTGCCTTTCTAACCATTCTTGATATTCTAATGCAACCTCAACTTCCTTGTCTAAGTTGGCTGTGGTTGGGGGTGCCTATTGCAGGGAGTCAAGTTGCTCGGATAGGTTCTGGAGCCTTTGCTTGACATGGCCAAAACTGTCTTTGTTCCATAGTTTCAGGGCTATCTGGTGCGTTTATCTTTCTATTGACTTGGAACATGAGAGAGCCACAACTTTCTAGTCTCTAGGCTCTCTTAATTGTGTCGTAGCAGGTAGGGTCACGTGTCCACATTTCCTCAAAGCAAAATGGTCTCTTCCTTGTTGAACCGTTCCCCTGAGTATTTAGAACGAGAGGGTTATGGTCCGAGGCGACTACAGGGAGATGAAGGATAGATGCATTGGGGAAGAGTTTTCTCCAGAGCATGTTGGCGATGCCTCGGTCTAATCGTTCTTTGATGATTCCAGCTTCCGCCCTTTTGTTACACCATGTGTATCGATTGCCTAAGAATCCTAGATCTATGAGCGCCAGACTTTGCATTAATTGATGCAGGGCCCCTATCTGAGCTTGAGCCAAAGGCATGACCACCCAGTTTCTTGTTTTGTGCTAGGATGCTGTTGAAGTAGCCAATACAAGCCCAAGGACCTCGGAAGGATCTACCAAGATTGGTGAGAGATTGCCAGAATTGTGCTTTCTTTGCTTGGTATGGAGGCCCATAGACGAAGGTCAACATCCACGAAGTGGGGGCTGGATGCGAATATACAATGACATTGATAAAATTTTTGCTGACTATGGTTGTCTCCGCCTCAATACTTTGCTGTACTGCCAGACATAGGCCTCCTGCTCGTCCCTTGGGTGGATAAAGATAGCAGTCTTGGTATCCCAAATTGCGCAAAATATTCTGCACTTTGTTATTGTTGTTCTTTGTTTAGGATAGGAACACAAAAGCTGGGTTGTTCTTGCGTACCAGGGTCCGAAGGGAACGTATGGCTGCAGGGTGACCCAACCCTCGGCTGTTCCATGAGAGCACTAACATGGAGGGGATGGGGGCATGGTTCGGCAAGCCTCCTCTGCCATTGGACTGCATGGGCCGGTAGCCTGGCCTTTACGAGCTGCTTCTTTTAGCTTAAATTTCCTTTTCTTCCGAGCAGAATCGCAGGGGGTTGTGAGGAATGGCGAGGTGGTGGGAGATGGGTGGTTGAAGTGTGAGCTAGGGAGGGGCGTGGGAGGTGGTGCGGAGGCTGGGGCGAGGGAAGGGAAGGGAAGCCCCAAAGCCTGTGCAACTGGGGAGTCAAGGTTGGGACGGAGATGGGAGACGTCGACTAGGGGTTGGGAAGGATTCAGCTTTAATTTTTTTGGAGTTCTGCATTGTTCAGTGCAGGGTTCTGCTCTTTTGGACCTGTTTGCTACGGGGAGTGAGGGTGCGGCTTGGACTAGGCTTTGGGCAAGTGGGGCTGGGTTGGGGATGGGCTAAGCTGGGATGTGGTTGGGCTGGTTTGGAGTGGGGAGCTGAGGAGGAATGAGTGGGCTGGAGATGGGGATTCCTGACAGGGTGCTTCTCAAGGAGGGGGCTTTGACATAGGCTTTTTAGGAGCTAGCGGTGGCTGCTGTAGGCTGGCTGAGATCTCAGGTGATGATTTTGGAATTGATGGGTCTCTAGTGGCTGTCTGTGTTTCCCCACGCGCCTCCTGCGAGTGTTGCTCACGGTCCGCTGCCCGGGAGCTTCGTGCTGAGTCTTTTTGCCTGCTTTCCTTCCTTCGTTGTAGCAGCATCCAGGGACCAAAGGACTCAAGGCCATGTTACTTCTTGCTTTCCACCCGTTTCTTGAACTGGCAGGAGTGATTAGTGTGGCCGATGCGACCACAGTTGAAGCAGAAGTCAGATAGACGCTCATATTTGAATTGTATCCATAGCTCTAGGAAGTCGTTTCGTTCCATGTGGAAACCACTTGCAATGGGTCAGCTATCCTGTGCTCTACTTTTAGCCGTATGAAGGTGGGGCCAATTTTGTGAGGCCCCCTAGAGATGTCGCTGTCTATGACACCGTGAAAACAAGGGCTGATGAGAGCGACGTTATCCTCTGTGCAGTGCTCCAAGGGGAGGATATGCGCTTGCACCAAAATGTGGTCAGGGAGAAATCGATTTCATGTGGTGCTAAGCCTTGCTGCCATGGCCGGAGGATGATATGATAGCCGAAAACAGACCACAGTCTTTGGAGTAGGACACGTTGGCATTCTGCAGATGAGGCAAACTTGAAAAGGAACAGATTAGTGCCTACTAATGATGCTTGTGCTTCATGAAGGAGGTTCCATGATTCCAGAATGTTCTCTTTAATGGGCTTGCTTCGTAGGTCAATGTCCGCGATAACTTTCCAGTACAAGTAGTGGTCAAGCAGGTCTTGAACTTTAGTGACGTCGGGTCGAAGCTTAAGCGTTGGCTGACTAGGGCTAAAGGCTGTTGTTCTGGATATGAGAGAATCTATGAGGGACGGGGGTTCTTGTGGTGGAGGGCTGGTTGGTGAGGAAGCTGCGGTGGTCATGTGTCTGGATGAGATGTGATTGATGATGGGCTCTGATGACTAGTGGTTGGGTGGGGCTAGGCGTTAGGGGAGAAGGTTGGTGGGGAACTGAGAGGTGTGTGGAGAAGGTATGGATGGAAGAGGGGTTGATGAGAAGGGGTGGGGAGACAGCCTAAGACTAGACGCTCAGAGGAGAGGCAGAGACAAAGCTCAGAGGATTATGGATAGGTTACTTTTTGGGTCGCAAATTAAGTGCCTACATGGTTGGAATGCCAAAGTAAGAAAAATTAAAAATTAAGAATAAATATAAAAAGGAGAAAAATGCGGGGAGAGAAGGGAGACTGGAGCGAGCATTGAGAGAAAAAAAGTAGATAATGAATTCTTGTACATACTAAATTTACTATGAAGTCCTTATTATATTATTCATGTAAAGATCATTAATAACTATGCATTTTTAAGCATATAAGTAAAATCAGAAACTTAAACTTGAGATAAAAACTATTTCATCCTCACATATATTAATAGAAGTAATAGATTATCCATGTTAATATTATTAATAACTATCCATTATTATGTATATGGACAAAATCGAAAATTTAAAAAGTGAGATGGGAAAATTTATCCATATAGTAATAAATGATATTGATAAATTGCATGAAATCATTCAAAAGGCAAATACAACGTTGGAAAAAACTTTTGGGCGTAATAACTTTACAGAGTATCATCATTCTCTAATTTAAAAATAAAAATCTATCATTAGATTTTTGTTAATTTAACTTCTTTTACTTCTTTATTTTCCTCGTTTTCCTATTAAAAAATAAGGAAAAAATACATTTTTGGTCCTCAATCTTTCACGTTTTTACTATTTAGTCATAAACTTTTATTTTTTATCATTCACCTCCTCAATCTTTTGAGTTTTTATCATTTTACTCATACAGTTACTTTTTTTATCAAAAAAAGAATATTTTATCCAAAAATTATTTTTCAGCAAAAATATTTTTCAAAAAAGCATATTCAGTCCCTAATGAAGGAAATATTGATTAATAACAAATGTCTCTTCCAAAATTAGAACTCATTTTTATCATAATAAATCACAATTTTGTAATGATAACAGTCATTAAATCCATCAATTTTCAGTCAGAAATGTGCCTCAATTTTGGAGGGAATGTGCTCACGTGTAAAACTTTATAGATATTTTTCACTTTCGTTTGCTTATTTTTCTTTTTATTTATTTTTAAAAAATATTTTTGTT